>JAMPIV010001782.1:0-15000 GCA_024509875.1 Oreohelix idahoensis | reverse complement strand
TGCCCAGGTTTCGTGACCTGTAACGATCTTAGCCAATGTGATGAATTTACCGTGATACAACGTTAAAATATCTCAAATTATAAAGATAACATTGTAGGGATAAAAATAATGCGTAAGATACTAGGAGACATGCTCGCCTATGCCCGCATATCCCACCGCCATTTAAACTAACTAGTTAAACATGCAGACGAAACGGAGGTATAAAAAAGGAAAAATATGACTGAACACGTGTTTAAACCTAAAGGGCAAAAAGACGCAATTGGTAATAAAAGAGAAAAAAATTCATGCCACTAGAACACAATGTAAGGAAATGGACAGAAAAGATCTTGACTTATTCGAAACAGTCATTTCTTGGACGTTTTACGATGCTTGGTTGTTTTATTTGAACTCAGCGGCAAACGCCGTGGAGAAGGTTCGAGAACCAATTTCAAAAAACTACCCTTGAGAAAAAATATGTTTTTTCTTAATAATAGAGTTATGAATATAAAACCTAGCTAGTATGATAGCCCATCTTAAGCAGGGAAATAATATACTTTCATTTATGCAGACGGACAGATAACATGGAAGATATTGACAAAAGACTGTATTGTTCACATCAGACCAGCGACAGTACTGTTGTGCAAACTTTCACAAAACGTTTCAAATCTTCGTCCTTGAGGCACAGAAATGCAAAATCTAGCTGTAATGTACGAGAGGGGGAAGGTGGAGAATTGTGGCTAAAAATAACTTAGAGGCAGATTTGTGTAGGGGTTTTGCGTATAATTGGTCCAAGAAACAAGTGTGTTTTTGTGAAAAACCAAGTAGAGACAGACGGACCAACAGACAATAATACATACTTGACTGAGATCTGACTGAAATTTGACTTTTGGTTGTAGATTTGAAAAAGTTAGAGGGGCAGTCTGTGATTGGACCAATGTAATCATATTAGCGGGGTGGAGACGCGCATTTTTTGCCATTTGACATAAGTCTGTCCAGAAGACACAGTAGTAATTTCCAGTGGTGTTTTTCCCAGAAGATATTCTATACATTTAGTGGGACGCTCTAATATAGCCAGCAGCTCAGCTGAGTTTTGCTAGCCTTAAGTGTGTTCTTAATTCTGAATTCTGGTAAGAATGAAAGCATTTATCTTGTATATTTTAAATATTTTGAGTGATTGATACTGCCATATCATATAAAAAGATTACGACAAGTAAGTGTTCGCTCTAGGTCCCCAGCCCAAGTTCAGGGTCTAGAGACAAACAAAAAATATATATGGACGCCTAACTAAGACTATGGAAGGCGGATCTAATATTGAGATCAGTGGGAACATAGTACCTATCTTATTGAATACAAGAGGAAACTATTGAACATATCTCAGATGCAATGCAGTCTTGGGGAACTGATACTATATGAGAACAACTGGGTAAGATGTGCTGTGTTGGTCAGAGAGATCTGACCCATTCTGTGTAGTGTCGTTGTGTTGTGCTGTGTGTAAGAGTGGTGCAGTAGGTAGATTACTGACACACCGCACAACTTTTGTTTCAGAATTGTGAGTTTCTGTTGTGGCACTAGAGGTAGTGCTACATACCTTATCAAGAATATACAGGCAGATGTGTGTGCCGCCTAACGTTTGTGTCGGTGCAGTTTAGCATCGTATTCCAGCTACAGAGAGGAGTGGGCCACGGAAATCCAGCATCGGATCGTCACAGACAAGATGAGTGACTACGTGGCCTGCTGAAGATTCACCATTTATAAAACCACCACAAATATTTCCCCTATAAAACATAGACTGAATTCTTGTGAAACATAACATTTCTACAGTCTATAAATTAATGGACAAAGCTTATTGTAAACACAGAGTGGGAGTGATGACACCACCCCAACAGCATATCCAGTAATAGTTCTCCCAGAGACAGTAGAGATATTAGAAATATTAACCAGTCTTATAAAATATTTATGTACACAAATTCCATTCTATTATGCCATATATTTATGCATTCAATTTATAACTCCATAACATTTCATATGTTCTGACCAAAATAAAACATCGGTTCAGAACAAATAAATTTAAGAAAAAATTGTTAAAATTCAAAACTAAAACAGTCTGAGTTAGTTCAGTGTGTTATAGATTTTATTAATATTCTTAGACTTATTAATTACCTGTGTGTGTTTGTATATTCTATTACAACACATTACATTTCAGTACCCTAGACTTTTAACGTAGCCACATTCATGATAGTAGAATAGGTCTGTTTGAGGTCGTAGTGGTAGTAAGAAGGGCCTTCTGTAATTCACATAAACTTTTATCTCAGGAGCCTTCACAACTGACCTCATACAGTACCCTAGGTAACATAACAAACATACAATACCAACAAAACCACTACAGCCAAAAAGTTCACTCCATCAGCATTGAAACGCTCCAACAATTCAGAAGAAATTGCTTTCCTTTGCAATCGGTGGTCATTTGGGAGACTTTGAGAAACCCATCTTGCGCAAACCTTAGAAAATCCGAGTTTTTATAACTGCATTTGCACTACCAATGCTGACTGACAGCTGTAAGGCCAATTGTTAAGTAGTGATTCGCCTATCAGTACTAAAAGACTCTATTCATTACAAAAACGTGCAGTGCGCCTAATTTCAGACAAAAACCTCACACAGTGTGTAGACGCATATACATATCTTAACATATTACCACTAAGAAAGCGCCTTCTCTTCAACAAAGCCAAATTTATTCACAAAATCTTGTCACAGAATGCTCCAACGTATCTGTGGCCTATTTTCAAATACAGCGGAAGACGCAGTCAACGCTTAAATAAATTACACATGCCCAAGCCTAGGCTCGACTTATTCAAGAAAAGTTTAGCTTTTTCTCCTGCTCATCTGTGGAATACTCTTCCACACGACTTAAAAAATACTCTTAGTCCATATTCATTCAATCACAGACTTTTCAAATACATCATGAGTGCAGATTATATGCCACCCTAATTTAGTTATGTTCTTAAATAATTACATAACATCATATGTAGGTTTTAAAGTTAATTTTGTCCTGTTTAGTATAAATTATGATACGCATCTGTAAATCTGTTTAACTGTTATTGTACTGTTACAATGTTGGGATTTTATTTTATTGTACTTTTTTGTTATTTTATTATTTAAGTAACATTAAGGATACGTGAGAGAATAAATGGATTAACTATGGAAGAAGAGAGAAAGGAAGGGCAGAATGTTAGACGGGCCTGCGTGCCCAATTCTAAACCCTTTGAAAATAAAGTTCGTTCGTTCGTTCTATCTATCTATCTATCTATCTATCTATCTATCTATCTATCTATCTATCTATCTATCTATCTATCTATCTATCTATCTATCTATCTATCTATCTATCTATCTATCTATCTATCTATCTATCTCTCTATCTCTCTCTCTCTCTCTCTCTCTCTCTCTCTCTATCTATCTATCTATCTATCTATCTATCTATCTATCTATCTATCTATCTATCTATCTATCTATCTATCTATCTATCTATCTATCTATCTATCTATCTATGTATTAATGTTTATTTTTATTTTTATTTATTTTATTTTTACATTCATTATTATTATTATTATTCTTTTTTAATGTTAAAAACGTACTTTAATTATGATGATTATTGCAAATGTAATATTACTTTTATAATGATAAATGCCTTAATTATGCTTATAGTAAATGTGAGGATGAAAGGATATAGTATATATGATGAGAGAGAGAGGAAGGGCAGAATGTCAGACGGGCCTGCGTGCCCAATTCTTAACCCTTTGAAAATAAAGTTCGTTCGTTCGTTCGTTCAACATTTCTGCGTTGGTGGCTGTAGCAGGACGTCCACAGCGCGGCCGATCAAGCAGCTCCGTATCTCCACTTCCTGATTCTTTGATTCTCTGAACCCAGCGACTGACTGTACTCCTGTCGACTGCAAAACTTCCATACACATCACATAGACGCTTGTGAATATTCACAACAGTTTCCTTCTCTGCAACGAGAAATTCTATCATAATTCGCTGTTTATAACGCAAGTTGCTAACACGCTCCATTTCAACGGTTTAGGGCAGCCGTATTATTTGGCCGGTTGCGGTGCAATTTGGTGCACACAATTGGCACATGCCATATTTGAAGTGTGCAAAATGTCATGTTTCTATCTTCATTATTAGCTGAGAAAATCGATGTGGTGCATTACTTTCTGAACGCCCCTCGTATATATATATATATATATATATATATATATATATATATATATATATATATATATATATATATATATATATATATATATATACACACACGCACAGGCATACCTCGACTTTCGTCGCTTCGAGTTTCGTCGCTTCGCTCTTTCGTCGGTTTTCAGTTATAACCACGTTTCCAAATTTCGTCGCTCGCTTCGCTCTTTCGTCGCATTTCGTCACAACTGCGGGTCATCTTGTTTCTTTCGTCGTTCAGACTTTGAAAAGAAATCGTTCGGTGTGCACCGTTTTTTGAAGTTGTCTGCATTGAATCTCTTATATTTGTGATTAAACATATTAATACTACTTATTTTTGTGATTAAAATAACTAAACTATTCATATTATATTATTTTTGTGATTATACTGTAAACAGTTCATAGCTATTTTTGTGATAACAGTAAAATGGCAGTGTTCTTATCGTGATTATAAGATACGTGTACAGTATTCATACTGTACTTGTTTGTGTTTAGGCCCTATACTACTTATTTTTGTGCTTTAATATTTTCATAATGGGTCCTAAGTGTAGTGACAAAGTTAAAAAAAAAACCCATAAGTAGAGGACGCAATTGCATACTGGGAAAGGGTGGATCCGAATTTCAACAGAAGTTCAAAAGTAAATAGTGGGCTAGAACACCAAATAGCCTGTTACAGAGAACGTCTTAGGGAAAGGAAGAAGACATCAATGAGGCAAACGTCTTTGCTCTCCTTTTTCAAGACGCAACCGCCACAACCAACTTCAGTCACCCCTACCCCTTACCCATTCAGATTCCGAGCCATCAACATCAGCCCCAGCCCCTGTTAGATCTCCTTCAAAGTCCCCTTCTCCTAAAAGAATTAGATTGAGTTCCTCCAGTTCTGAAGCTGAGCCTCCACAATTTTCTCCATCTGATTTTCTAAGTCTAGAATCCCCCTAAATCACCAACATTCAAAACTGTACATACTGTATATATTCATCGACTACTTGCACAAGAATAATTTTAAGGTAAGATGTTATTTACGTATTTTTTTTATTTATTACTGTATTTTCTTTATTCTTATGTTATTTTCTGTTTATTTAGGTATTGCATGCAGTCGCAAGTGTTATATAGTTAGTTATTTACCTTTTTTGGCGGCCCTGATGCATTTGCAAGCTAAATAAAGGTTATGCTTCGACTTTCTTCGATTTTTCGACTTTCGTCAGTGCTCTGGACCCTAACCTGTCGAAAGAGTGAGGTATGTCTGTATATATATATATTTACTTTCTGAGTCCAGAAGAGGCTCAAATACGTTGTCCGGTCCTTTAAATTAGAATCCTGATTCCATTCCTTATCCTGGCTTGTCTGAACTGTCTTCTTGACGAGTTGAATTAGCAGTCCGTAATCTTAAAATATTAGATCGTCCGATTAACAGAGTGGTTACAGCTCTGGTCTCCCGCGGCAAAGGTTCCGGTTTCGAATCACGGTACCGACACGCTCCAGTTTACCCAGCTGTAAATGGGTACCTGACTTTGAGTTAGGGAAGAAAAAGGTCAATGCTGGACCTAGTATGGTGAAGTCTTTAACACTTCACTCACCTATGGCAGTATCTGCTATGGAACTACCTTTACCTTTTTATTAAATCTTAAAATGTTGTAATTTGAAGCAGCACTCGGCCCACGCATCCACATTGCTACGTGAAGGTGAAGTCCAATCAGAGATGTTGTATTTTAACATCTCAAATGTCAAACCAAGAGCAATCAACTAGCGTATTTTGGTAGGGGTATATCCCCACTACCCTTTCATGGAAAATTCATGCGTGACACATAAGATGTGATTTTTCAAAAGTACCTACCATATAAGGAATTGCCTGCTCCAAGATCTAACACTGATAATATCTTCCCAGATTGACAACTTGTCGCAATTATTGCTTACAACAAATTTGCCCGGAAACAATTACATCATTTCCGTGCTCCAAAATCCCATTCGTTATTTTGTGCGTGTCTTTAATCTGTTTTTTTTTTTTTTTTTTTTTTTTTTTTTTTTTTATTTTTTTTTTTTTTTTTTTTTTTTTTTTTTTTTTTTTTTTTTTTTTTTTTTTTTTTTTTTTTTTTTTTTTTTTTTTTTTTTTTTTTTTGTCTGTCACCAGATTGATATTTACTGTATGTTTTTGGGCACGGCATATGCAACCTTTAACAACTTATCAGGCAACAACCTGCGTTCACTCTTCAGATCCAGGAGTCAATGTGGGTTTAAACGAAAGTCAGTGATTACAATAATCAGTAAAGATGGTCGATCAAACCCAGACATGACAAGGAATCTTGGATTATGAAGCGAAAACAACACATACCGTCCGAGATGGGAAAAAAGAAAGGGTAAAGCACAGAATGAATTAAAGGAATGCATCGGGAACATGTAACGAAAGAGGTTATTTCGTCATAAACACGACGAAAGGAACATCGGGCAAATAATTGCAGCTGAGGGATACCACCTGATGGTCGCATGAACCCCATAGTCATTTATGGATGTGGCTACTACTGATGGGAACAGTGGTATTTTCCTACCTAATTTAGATATTCAGTTGTTCAGTGTCCAGTCCTGGGGTGTACGCAATAGCAGGATAATAATGGGCTGGGTTTTTAGCGTCTAAGTATTGTTTCCATGTTTTGTTCTTTTCTGTTTAACTTCTTCTGCCCGTCAAGGTGTCCTTTTTTCCTTTTTCTCAAGTCGGACTTCATCACCTGCTTCTGCTCCATGTGTTGTTATGGTGTCCTTACATTTAAGCTAGAGGGTTTCTAGGTCATCTGATCATTCTTCTGCCTCTCAATACTCTCGCAATAATTCTCTGTGTCGTAAATTTTTAGATAGGTTAGAAGATAGTTATGGTCCCGTCTGAGCAGAGGTGAAAGTGGTAAATATGTGAGAATAAAGGTGTACGAAATAGATTTCACGAGTGAATAGTTAAGGAGAAGACCTGTCTTTGGACTGAATATTTTCTCTAGTTCAGCCTATCTATACGACTATAATTTAGTGTAACACAATCTTTCAACCCCTTATATCTAGAAATATAAGTTAAACTAAACACACCCACACACAGTTATGTGACAACAAGACACACAAACGTGAAAAACTATGGTTAATTGAGTATGGGTCTGACCAACACACAAAGTTAAGTTTTTGTTGTTGTTGTTGTTTATTATCATTAAACGTTTTACAACATCAAAATTATAGAGAAATCAATAAAATCATGTTTACAGACATATGAAAATAACCGAATAAGTGCCCTTCCCTTGTTGAGAAAAGAATCCCAAAAGAAGTTAATAACCCAAAGGTCAAAGATAAGCACTAGGTTACAGAATAGACTATGAAGAACAAGTTCCCCACTAAATTACTACTCAGTAAAGTACTCAAGTTTAGCGAAATAAAAATAGGAAGTTAGTACACTGATTGTAACAAAGGAAAATATTCACTCTTGCTCTCTCTCTCTCTCTCTCTCTCTCTCTCTCTCTCTCTCTCTCTCTCTCTCTCTCTCTCTCTCTCTCTCTTTCTCAGTTATATGTGGCCACAAACAATCTCGCTTACCCACTCGTGGTGTTTATATCCCTTGAAAAAATTACAAGAGCTCCTGAACCTATAAGCTAAGCATCTGGTTGCTAAGACAAATATTACAATATGTAAAAATGATGATGATGGTAAATCCTATCGGCTGGCTCTATGGGGAGTGCCGATTTTGAAACAGCGTAGTTTTCTGGATCACTCCGTCGCTACGGCGGTCAAAGGTCAGGAATATATGTTCTTTCTTATGCCCAGTGGGCTGGAAAAATTGAATAAATAATTCTGGGTAAGGTACAGTCCAGTTACGATTTAATCTTAATGTTTATTTGTCTCTTGGGCCCGACCGGTTCACGAAGGAACTTGGGACTTGTAGCCACGAAGAAGACACCATTAATCCTTCACTGAATGAAGAGCGAGGACCGAACTAGCCCTGTTGTAATCAATATCGATACCGGGTGGAACACAGAACAGACGATCAAATAATTGTACGAAACATAATACTAGACTAACCCATTTAAATCAGTGAAAAGCCCGTAACATATTGGTGTCAGAACTGGGATGGACCTTCTCTTCTACCACCCGATTTTATCAAGTATCGAAAGAAAATCAGGTTGACGATGGAACTTCAATCGTGAAATATGTATCCAAGACAAGCTGGCAACTCTAATGCGCATGTCAGTACTCTGACGTCAGAATGTCAATTCAGTCTCCATAAACGGCCGCAACTTTGAGAAAATTCTATCTACATCAACAGCCAGAAGCTGCAACGTTGAGAAAATTCTATCTACATCAACAGCCAGAAGCTGCAACGTTGAGAAAATTCTATCTACATCAACAGCCAGAAGCTGCAACGCGATGACAGTTCTCCATCAACGGACAGAAGCCGCAACGCAGATCTGAAATCAACATTTCGACAGTCATTAGTAGGCTGAATCAATCGTATCACGCAGTCGTACCATCAAGGTCAAGGTCGTGATATCAGCTGTGTTTCAGTGTCGATTTGAACTGTACCAGAGACTTGCATTTTGGTCAGGGGTGTTTATCACGATGACAGGAGTGGAAATAAGATAATTCCTTGAATTTATTGGGGCGCTAACACTTTATCCTGTTCATATAGGTCTAGCTTTGGCCTTCAGTCCATCGTCACTTTGCTTTACTTTTCGCTCTATCATTTTATGTGTTCACCATTTATATTATCTGTGTTTCTTGTGGGCGGCTGGTGGGCTTGCTATTGCCTGGGATTTTCTTAAGAAAAATTCAGGGAATTGCAACGACTGTTAGGGTTTCGGTGTTTGTATTTGCTGACTGAAGGACTAACGATTATTTCGTTATAGAAGTCTCGCTTCAGTTTGCAAAACGAACCATTTTTTTTCCGTGCTTAGTTGTGACGTCACGTCGGTCGTCATTTTTAATTTGCATGACCTAATTTCAGTGCTGTGTATAATTTTATACGTTGTAATCTAAAACTCTTGTCTTTTCGTGCATGTAACGACGACTTGTCTTGTTTATTTTTGTAATGTTATTTTAACGTTTTCTTTTTTCTGATTAATATGTCTGAGTCTTCCTTATTTGCTTTATATTTGTTACGTGGCGTTGAATAATTGAATATATCACTTCACTGTATTTCATTTTCTTGTGCCTTCCATTGTCCTTTGTCACCTGTGCTCGTCTCTAGTTTACATTGAAGAGCATATTTACATTAATTGAGTTTATATAGTATCACATGCTACTTTCTTCAGCAAATTAGATCTGTCGAAAGGTTATTGGCAAATACCACTTACTGATCATGCCAAGCCTTTCACCGCGTTTACAACTCCATTTGGACTTTTCCAATGGAACTACATGTGCTTCGGCCTTGTAAACGCTCCTGCGACTTTTGTGCGCATGATGCGCCGCCTTCTTGGCGATCGAAAAGATGTCATCACATACATCGATGACATCTGCCTATTTCATGATTCTTGGGAAGACCTCATAACTGGGTTGACGTCTCTTCTTTTTACGTTACGCCAACACGGTTTGACTGTGCGACCTTCCAAGGTCCAAATAGGTTGTCAGGAAATTTCATTTCTTGGTCACTGCATATGTAACCATAGATTATATCCCGATGACACAACGGTCAAACGAATTTTAGATATTTCTATTCCCTCTACTAAGAAGCCAGTGAGAAGCCTATTAAGCTTAATTAACTTCTACCACAAATTTATTCAGCATTTCGCACACATTTCTGCTCCATTGTCCGGACTGCTAGCCAAGGGTAGTCCGAATACAATTAAATGGACATCGGGTTGCGATGGCGCTTTAATAAAAATCAAAGAATTATTTGAAAATCCACCCATTTTGTTATTACCAAACCTACATATTCCATTAGTAATTCAAACTGATGCGTCAAATTACGGCATCGGGGGCTGTTTGCTACAATGGTACAAGGGGATGCCCCATCCGTGTTTTTTCGTATCCCGCAAGTTGACCCCAGCCGAACAGAAATATGCAACAGAGGAACGGGAGCTCCTGGCTGTGGCATGGTGCCTTGAGAAGCTGTCAAAGTACTTGATTGTCACCCACTTCTACATCCAGACAGACCATAGCCCACTTACTTTCATCACATCCAGAACTATGCGGAACGCGAGAATTCACCGTTGGTACCTGTTACTCCAAGAGTTCTCGTTTACAATATTGCCAATCTCTGGAACGGACAACAACCTCGCTGATCTTTTATCACGGAATTATTCCGGACAGGATGGGAATTGACTTTAGTTAATTCATTACTACTACTATATTTAGTATTCTATGACAAACGTTGATATTAATGATGTTAGTATAATTATAATTATTATATGTTAATATTATATTCATAGATTGCGTACGGGTACGTCGTCTCCACCACTCTCACACGTGCCACAAGTGTCACGTTTGGGAAATGGCAGTGTTTCAAAATATGTGGCATGGCCACGTAGCCAAAGTGTTTTAAAGATGTAGTATAACCAGTCAAGTGTGATAGTGCATAACTAAGAAGTTATATTTAAAGCAGAAATAAAGAATGTATAACGACCCTTGAGTCTGAAAATATAAGACGGCAATATTAGCCGCAATAATTTATGATTAACGTAAGTCGTAAAATATGAAACGCAATTAGAATATGTAGGGCTGATTAAGCCTGGCTTTGAATGCCAAAGTAAATTTATATATTAGGCAGTGTATCTAATAGAACTAGCAGAATGTTTAATTCTGTATAAATACAAGAATTATGCCAAACAGTTTTGGCGGAAATATAATCGAAGGTTAATTATAACGATAATGTATCGGACATGCAATGTCTGTGAAAATATAGACTCTACGCTATAATGTATCCAGTGCTCTTGATGTGAACTATATTAAGTATTGTCTGTGGTTCACGATGGAAGAATGAATTCTTATTAAATTATTATGTCGTCAAAAACTGGTCTTATTCAGTAACGTATTCAAGGTTCCAGTTATGACTGTTTTTATGAAGAATGACCATTGACCTTCAAATGAATACACACGCTGTCACACTGGTAATATGAAATGAAACGATATAACACGGTCATTCAAATATATATGAACTTTTATTGAAAGCACGTTTAAAATGCAATTACTTGAAAGAAGTATCAAAAGAATCCATGGTTGTAATCAATATCGATATCGGGTGGAGCACAGAACAGACGATCAAATAATTGTACGAAACATAAAACTAGACTAACCCATTTAAATCAGTGAAAAGCCCGTAACAAGCCCTAAAAAAATCGAAGACCCAAAGTAATAATAATGTAAGACCGCTGGCCGCTGGTTTTGATCAGGTGCTATATTAGGAAGAAAAGAACATTTATGAAAAAAAATGCTACTATCCTATCCACACGTATGTTTTCCGCTATGGCATGTCGGGGAAAAGGGTATGCGCCCTCCCACGTTATTGCCCGTGAGAAATGAACAGCGCACAAAGTCAATTATTATTTAATTTATCCATACGCGCATTTTAACAAAAATCGCCTGTCACTACTAGCTATTTGTCGGCGTCTATTATTTTGTCAAATGACATAAACACTAGTCACTTATTTAATTTCACACTGTAAAGTGAGATGTAGAGTGGGGCTGTATTGTGTGTTCTCTTTCTTCGGTAAAGCTCCACTATCAATCACTGTAGCATGTTGTTTGTGGTGCCACTACTGTATATGTCCATTGTAGTGTACAGAGTTGTTGAGATCAGGCATGCTCCAGTCTACCCAGCTGTAAATGGGTAACTCACCCTAGTCCTGAGTTAGGGAAGGCAAAGGCAGCTGTAAGCAGTAGTTTCCCTCTAAGGCTCCAGGGGAAGCAGGCCCTAAACTTGGTCAATTCAACCGACGCAGGATGGTGTATATATGGAGTGGAAGTGTAGAGTGTGATTAACGCGAATGGTGGACTGTTCGTGTTCTGACCAATCTAAGCACTCATTCACTTGTGTCTACAAGGCACCAATGCAGACTGCTGGAATCTTTTTTTTACACAGTTTATTTAGACGCACACACTGGGACATAACGAGTAAATCATGGGTATATGTTGACACATCAATTTGCAGGCATACATAGTAGATCCCATGTCATGACACATTCATAAATCATGGGTAGTACATCAATAGCTTCCAATGTTATGATACATTATGGCCGCATCCCCTATCCGACTAAACGCGTCAGTGAAGGCGGATCGGTAAGTAACTAAAGTTGCTTTATGTTCATAGTTTATATCATATTATGAAACCACGATAAAGGGTTTCTATCAAAATTGAGATCTCCTTGCCACTGTCCGAATAGTAAGATACATGCCCCGTTCTCTGGACAGTGATTCAAAAATATGATGACAGGAATGTAACATGGCCGCCTTCCTGAGTTGGTGCTCACTCACTCACAGGAGGATATATATAAGCCAAAGTTAATTTGAAATGCATATGAATAATTTCCTAAAGTTTCTCCATACAGTAATCCAGTTACTTCACGTAGACTTAACTGCTGTATGGAAGCCCGTCATCTTCGTCGATACAAACATGACCCTAGCGTTGCGAAGCATAATATTCCAGCTAGGTCTAACCGACATGAGACCATCAAAAATAGGGTCTGGCATTACCTGGAGTCCGAATCATACATGATACCGTACATTAGGAGAGTCTCTAACACAAACTCTAGTAGAGACACAATCTCCTACAGAAGAAAAACCACTTCATAAATCATTTTTACTTAAGAATGTACCAGCCCTTGAAAATGCGTAACCCGCCATTGTAAACGGTACATCGGAACTCATCACGACTTGTCAAGACAACTCATACTTCCGATAGAGCGGCATAACAAGAATATAGTCCTGCCTACCCATCCAAAATATACAATATAGGACTGATTCTACTTGTACTAATAATATGTAATACATATGAATTCAGGCCATAAACATAATAAGCAAATTAATCTATTTTCTGGCCCTAACAAATAAGTACGGACATGAGTGCAATATCCATGCGCCGAATCAATATCAAGAACGATTACTCCTATAATCAAAAGTGTAAATCAATCATGAATTATCTAGCTTTACCATAGACAGCATTTTCATACACAAATGAATGAATGTCTATATCTTTTCCATATTAAATAGCCATATCGATTTTTGTAATATGTGCGTCAAAATATGCACGCAACAGATTACCACACCCCTCGGGAAAAAAAAAAATGTACCATTTTTTTTTTTGAAATACATCTAGGAGCAACATACAATAGGCTCACAACGCACCAATAACAATGCGCAGATGATAAGCATAAGTTTTATGACTTTAGAGAAAATACTTCTCTAAGTATAAATATTTCCAGAGAGGTGTCACCAACGCATACTACAATATTAGCAATGACACAATTTCTACATTAGTTTATACATAAATTTCATCTAAGATATCTTAACATCATGATCATCAAAGACGAAAAAACATTGAAAGATCAGCGGTGAATAAACATCAATGAACCGCTAAGTAGTGTTACAATCAATATATGATATATTACATATGTGTACACATTTCAACATAGAAACAACTGTATCAAAGTTGTATAACAGTTATGAATCATGTGGGCATCTAGACAAAATATCTGCCATCACATTTTCTGACCCACGGATAGCTCGCACCGAAAAATGAAATGGCTGCAGAGCAATTGCGTATCGCGTTGATCTTGCGCTCTTCAGATTTTTACTCTGAATAGCCGTAAGAGCTTTCTGGTCAGTTTCCACGATGAAATGCGCGCCAAGAAGAGCTTTTTAGTCTTAGGAATAGAAATGTTAAGTATCTTACTTGTATTATGGTCTTCTGTTTTTAGGAACCCATGACCAACACGGTGTCCTAAGAAAGATATTTCGCTAAAACCAATACATGCTTTCGATGGTTTCGCTGTCAGGTTATGCTGACGCTGATTGGATAGTACAGTTTGAAGTTCACTTTATCCCACATGTTATAGTGATCGCGTTTTAGAAGTGATACACTGGAAGAAAGGGACGCAGATTCGTTCATCAAGAAGTATTACGCGCAGATGACATGTTGAGCTCGATTTGCAGATCTAGTTATTCACTGTACGGCATCAGTGGCGTGACTCGAATCGTTCGCAATACGGGCGCTTAATTAAGACCGCTGAAAGGCACTGAAATTCCATTGGGAATTAGAACCCCTTGGCGTCGAAAATAAAGCAGTTGTTAAAATACACGGTTTGGCGTGGTTGTCGGATAATGGAACTTGCTCCATATGTTTCACCTTAGACAAGAATCGAGTTTTAGTTAAAGTATGAGACATTCGTATAGTCTCGTGTATTTGTAGGCTGTCTATTCTCTAGTAAAGGCATAGGTTCTCTCAGGATCATCAGAAATTTAGTCCACTTGGTGTCAATTCTGTGTGCTCGTATAATCTCATACTCGCATGATGGACTTAGTATGTTATTTGTCTTTATTTTTGTACAATTAACTCACATCGGCATGAAGTAATAAGTGTCTGAAGTGTGGATGGTTTCAATATATTTTTAACTACGCTATCATTCTGCTTCCAATAGACCTGTCTTTCTTACTGTGCTTGAAAATCGTATCAGGGATAGGATACGGTTCTGACTTCGTTATTAGGACTATTGGTCAGTTAAGTAAATATTGTCGCATGTTGTATGTGGAACATCTCACTTTTTGACCAGGAAATGTCAGTAAAGGACATCCTGAAACGGGTGCGTGTATACGATAGTAGAGAAATACTTGTTTATCT